>PVKZ01001298.1:0-18813 GCA_004027375.1 Macroglossus sobrinus | reverse complement strand
GGTAAGGGAAATGCAGTCAGCTATGACATTCACATCCCAAACTAGATTTTTCCACCACAACTTTGCATTTCCTTCTTTCCTTGACCATTTGTCTTTATGATTCACATCGCAACACTTCATTTCAGAGACTCTGGTTTCTGCTAACATTATAGGTACAGAGACATGAAGAGTCACAGATGGACAGAATCCAACTGATTTCAAGGGCTGCAACATCCACAGGAGTTGCCTTTCAAGAAAATCTCTCATGAAGCACCTGGGAGCATCTGCCAGCTGCTGAGCATAATTGTGGGCAATGACTAGGTTTAACTGCCTCCTGGCAACAACTGAATCAGCACAAATGGGCGCCCACTGTGGCTGAGCACTGTGATTGTGCCAAGGATAATGAATCCACTTAATCTCATTGGAAAGAGGTTTCTGATTATGAACAATTTCCCTGACGTTTAGCCATGAAATGATGTCCAAAAATTTAAGAAGGTAGTTACCAATGACATTATCATAAAGATGTACTAGAACAATATGACCAGGATTAATCAATAAATCTACAGAAAAGATCGAATAATATATTCCATATATACAGCAATCAAAAAAGGAGAGGTTTAAAGTCAACAATCTGATTTCACTTAGTTAAAATTCTTTATATTTAAACTCTAAAATTCTCCTTTCTGTTCATTATATTGTTTTATTTGATAAAAAAAGTAATAATGATATGAATATATGACTTAATTTTATATTTGTTGAGTACTACATATCAAGGCTTCATTCTAAATATGATAATATACTTGGAGGAAAACATCGTTTAGATTCTTCTATAAATAATAATTTATTAGTGTTAATAATCTTCATCTTAATCCATTTAATATTATTTGTCTTGTCATATGATAAGAATATTCAAGCCAACAGTTTAAACTATACCAGAACATTAAAAAGTGCAAAAGTCTCCAAATAATTAATTAACTGAGCCAATTCTAAATTATTATTATTATTATTATTATTTTAAAGATTTTACCAATATAGTCAGACTTGAGGCATGGGTGAACACGATTATGAGGATGACAAATCACATCACCTGAGGATAAGAGAGGCTTATCATTTTTGGCAGCAGATGACCCATCGATTTGTAAATTTCAGATTCCAATCTGTTTCTTAATGGGAACTGAAGATCCTGGAGAGCTAGTCATTAGAAAACATCTTTTCTTGAGCTACTAAAATTAATTTGATTTTAGAGGCTAAATCTGTAAATACTGCAATTTTGCTTGTCCTGAATACTTCATAAGTTTGCATTGATACAAAGCATTAGACTTTGGCTTAGACTGTCATAATGCTCTTGACTAAGTCAATGGGTTTATAATGACATCCTTAAATTTCAGTTTCATATAGTAGTGTGTTTTGGGAAGAGAGTAAATGGAATATGGTTCCCTACAAACAGTTAACACAATGCCACGTTTTCGATCCACTCCGACACTGAGGAAATTTAAATAATAAAAAGAAACTATCACCTTACTGCCAAAAAACCATCAAGATGTCATATATTTAAAATGATAATTACTGGATGGTGAATTATTGACTTTATTTTAGATTTTTGTATAAAGGTAGTATAATAGATGACTAATGGCTTAAGGAAAAAAAAGAAGCATGGAGATAAAACTATAGCTCTCTTGCCACTGTTACTCAATGAGTTTTATTTTACTTCATTTTATTCAACAAGCCCTTTCTTCTGTGCATTTCCAACTGTTAGCACTTACCATTATAGAATGTAGTCCACATGTTGTTTCCTTTACTAGATAACAGCTCTTTGAAACCAAGGGCTATAAGATATTTGTGACAAAGGCACTGTGGGATGGTGCAGTGGTGCTTCTAAATCTGTTTGTTCAAAGTCACCTGTAGACTATATTTATTGAAAAATTATAGAATTCCAGTCTCTAACCTTTTATATAAGAAAACTTGGGGGTCGCAATTCAATAAGAAATATATATTTGAAATAATGCTACCAAGATAGTACAATGTGAGATCCCAGAATTCAAATCAGAAAAAAAGAAGTAAATTTTTCTGTTTGTTGATGATATAATCTTGTGTATGAAAATGACCTTAAAGATGCCACCAAAAAATTGCTAGATCTAATAAGTGAATTCAGTAAAGTTTCAGGATTCAAAAAAAACATGCAAAATTAGTTACATTTATATACACTAACAGTAACATTTATGATAGCACCAAAAACAATAAATATGAATAAATTTAACCAAAGCAGTGAAAGATCTATAAAGCAAAATATAAAAGATATTGATGAAGGAAATTAAAGAAGATATAAATAAATGAAAAAATACCCTGTGTTCATGTAACAGAGAAATTAATACTATTAAAATGTCCATGCTACTCAAAGCATACTACAGATTCAATGCAATCCCTGTAAAAATTCTAAAGATATTTTTCACAGAAATAAGAATAAAATCATAAAATTTATATGAAGCCACAGAAAAACCCTCCCCACCAAAGATATACCAAAACTGAGAAGAAACAAAGCTAGAAGCATCACACTTTCTGATTTCAAATTATACTACTAAGCTATAGTAATCAAAGCAGTATGGTATTGGAATAAAAACAAACACATAGATCAATAGAACAGAATTGAGAGCCCAGAAATAAACCCATGTATATATAATAAACTGATATTTGACAAGAGGCTAGGAATACTCAATGAGAAATAGTCTCTTTAATAAATGGTGTTGGATAAACTGTATATTTAAAAACAAAAGAGTGAAATTGGACCCCAACCTTACAGCACTCATAAAAATTTACTTGAAATGGATTAAAATGTAAACATAAGACCTGAAACTGTCAAACTCCTAGAAAAATAAGGGGAAATATCCTTGAAATTAGCCATTAGCCTTGGCAATGACTATTTGGATAGGACAACAAAAGCATGAACAACTAAAATAAAAATTAACAAGTAGAACTTTATCAAACTAAAAAGTTTTTGTACAACCAGAAAAACAGTCAACAAAATGAAAAGAATAAGAAAAATATTTTCAAAACATGCATGTGATAATTTTTTTTTAAAAAAATAAACAATTCATACAACTCAGTAGCAAAAGAAAACAATTCAATAAAAATGGACAGAAAAACTGAATAGACATTTTTTCAAAAAAACATAAAAAATGGCCAACAGGTACATGAAAAGATGCTCAACATAAATTACCATCAGAGAAAGTCAAATCAAAATCATGAGATATTACCTCACACTTGTTAGAATGGCTATTATAAAAAAAAAAAAAAACGTGATGTGAAGAAATGGAAACCGTGGTAGGATAAATGAATGGATAAAAAAAAAATGAGATGTCATAGCTGAAATTCTTTGTATGAAAAACTTTAAAATTCTCTTTTCTATTCGATATATGTATAAATATTATATTTATGAATATTTTATATATTAATATTATTTAGCCATAAAAAAGAAATCTTGCCATTTGTGACAACATGGCTGAAACTTGAGGATGTTGTGCTAAGTGAGAAAAATCAGAAATAGAAACAAATGCTGTATGATTTCACTTTTATGTGGATTCTAACAACATCACACTCATAGGATAAAAGAGAGTAGAAAGGTGATTTACTAGGGGCTGAGGAATGGAGGAAATGGGGAAATGTTGGCCAAAGGATACAAACTTTTAGTTATAAGATTAATAAGTTCCAGGGATCTAATATACAGCATGGTGATTATAGTTAACAATACTGTATTGTATACTTGAAAGTTGCTATGAGAGTAGAACTTTAATGTTTTCATAATTATAACAAAAAATAATAATAATTATGTGAGGTAAGGATATGTTAACTAACCTTATTGTGGTAAACATTTTTTTAATATACATGTGTATCAATTATCACATTATGTACCTTAAACTTACCTAATGCAATATGCCAGTTTTATCTCAATAAGGACAAGGAAAATTTTAACCATAATATGGTAAAAAAATTCTAATTAATGTACTGTTTCACTAGTGACTGGTGTTTGCCTTTATTGTAAAAATGGATACGCACTACTTCAAATAATAGTTAATTGGATTAAATAACTGAGTAATATTGGCATCCCAAGAATACGCTGCAATGAAATTTTTTAGAAAACAAAATCTATCTATCTATCTATCTATCTATCTATCTATCTATCTATCTATCTATCTATCTTATCTATCTATCTATCTATCATCTATAAAATTTAATCTTTGACCTCAGTCCCTGGTACTACACAGCTTCTAACATGTCTTCAATATCTGGAGTGATAAGTGTCCTTTGCATCCTAACAAGATATTTGGTGGCTGGGGGCTTCAAGATACCTCCAGAACAATTGCTGATTGTCAGTACCAATTATGTGATTAGAAGGTTGGAATTTTCAGCTCTGTTCTCACTCCACTTTCTCCAGGAAGAGGCAAGGAGCTAGAGATTGTGTTAATTTAATCAACAATGCTTGCATAACAGAACTCCATTAAAATCCTAAACAACAGGGTTCAGAGGGTTTCCCATTTGGTTTATACACTGAGATACTAGGAGAGTGATGCGTTCAGAGAAAGCATGGAAACTCTACATACATTCCCCTATGCCTTTTTCTGTGCTTCTCTTCAATCTGATTGTTCCTGATTTGTATCCTTCATAATAAACCAGTTATTGTAAGCAAATCATTTTTCCTGAGTCCGTGAGCCATTTTAGCAAATGATCAAATCTAGAGGTTATGGGAATCTCCAATTTATAAAAAATGTAAAGGGGGCTCAGGGTTTATGATTGACATTAGAAGCGGGAAAGGTCTTGTGTGACTGAGTCCTTAATCTGAGGGATTTGTGATAATTCCAGGTAGTTAATGTCAGAATTAAATTGAATTGTAGAGAAACCCAGCTAGTATCAGAGAATTGGAAAATTGGATAATGTGAGAAAAACCCACATATTTGGTGTCAGAAGTGTGGGGCTGGAAAAATTAGGGGTGGAGTGAGGGATTTCTACTTTTAGGAGCTTTTTTTATGAGTCCCATGAGAACCACAGATAAAGTGGAACATGCATTAAAAAAAATCTGGGTGTAAATTCTGTCTCAGTCTTTTATTAACTATGTGCCCTTGGGCTGGCTTATCAGTTGTGTGCACTGTGACCAGAACCTGCAGAGAAACTTTGGAAACCCACATAAAATAGAAACAGGGTTTTATTTATTAATGGTTTGTGGTCTAATTTTTGTCATTTGTTTAGAACTTTAAACACACTTGTTTCTAAAAATTTCTAGTTGAATTATGGTTTCTGGTTGACATATCTATTTAATTAATAGTGTAGTCATAGCACAGCATCATGATAAAATTTGCAGGTGCTTAAGACACACTTACATTTTTTGAATGTTCACTGAGTGCTAACAGGACCACCACTTATGATAGTGCCAGTTGCTCATCACTGTATGGGACATTGAATCAAGAACCCATGGGTAGACATCCAGTGTGAGACCACATATCTGGAGGAAAGGAGAGTTTTTCCTTTCCTCCCTCATCAAAAGCAGAAAATTACCTAATTTCTCAGCAGTAACATTACAGGATAGAGTGGCAGCAAATATTTAGTGCTGAAAGAAAGACACCTACAGCCTAGAATATGATATCTGGCAGGGTTATCATTCAGAGTTGTAGCGATAGTTTCCTAGACAAGCAAAAACTAAAAATGTTCATCATCTCTAAATTAGTTTTACAAGAAATGTTAAGAGTCTTCTTCATGCAGAATAGAAAAGGCCATAACCAGAAATAAAAAAAAAAAACATAGAAAAGAAAGAAAACTCACTGATAAAGGCAAATATATAATACATACAATAAATCAAACACAAAAAAATTAATATGAAGATTAAAAGACAAAAGTAGCAAAATTAACTATGGCTATAATAAATAGGGGGTTTAAAAAATAAAAAATATAAAATATAACATCAAAAATCATGGAGAGGGAGTCAAAATGCAGTGCTTTTAGAAACATTTGAATTTAAATGCTTATCAGCTTAAAATAGACTAGATATAAATAGATATATGTAAACCTCATGGTAATCAAAAACCAAAAACCTACAAAATGACACACACACACACACACACACACACACACACACACACACACACACAGGAACACACAAAAACAAGAAAGAAACCCAAACACAACACTAAAGAAAACCAGAAATCAAAAGAAAAGAGATTAAGAGTAGAAAAAAGGAACAGAGAACAAACACAAACAAAAAACAATGAACAAAATGTCAATAAACACATATCTATCTATAATTACTTTAAGTGTAAGCAGAGTAAATTCTCCAATCAAATGATATAGGCTAGCTGAACGAATAAAAAAAATAATATTCATCTGTATACTGCCTGCAAGGCACTCCTTTTAGATTGAGAGGCACACAGACTGAAAGTGAAGGAATGGAAAAAGACATTTTTTTTACAAACAAATGATAAGATGAAATAGCAATACTCATATTAAACAAAATAGACTTTAAAGACTACAAAAGAAGGCAAAGAAGTACATTACATAATGATACAGGGGTCAGTTCAAGAAGAGGATATAACAATTGAAAATATGTACGAATACAACATTGGGGCACCTAAGAATATAAAGCAAATATTAATGGTCATAAAGGAAGAAATTAATAGCAATACAAAAATAGTTGAGGAATTTAACACTCCACTTACCTTAATGTATAGATCAGACAGAAAATTAATAAAAAATAATGGCTGTAAATGTCACATTACATCAAATCAATTTAACAGACATTTACAAAACATTTGATTCAAAAACTGCGAAATACACATCTTTCTCAAGTTCGCATGGAATATTTTTCAGGATAGACCTCATTTTATGCCACAAAAAAAGAATCAATAAATTCAAGAGGACTGAAGTTATATCACGCATATTTTACAACCACAATGGCATGAAACTAGAAATTAATTACAAAAAAAACTGGCTAAAACACAAATATGTAAAGATTAAACAATATGATGCTAAACAACCAAAGAATCAGGGGAAATCAAACAGGAAATCAAAAAATACCTTGAGGCAAATGAAAATAAAAACACAACCTTCCAAAATTCATGGTATGCAGCAAAAGCAGTTCTAAGAGGGAAGTTAACAGCTACATAGGCCTGCCTCAAGAAATAGGAAAAATACTAACTAAACAATTTAACATTATACCTAAAAGAATTGGAAATAGAAGAACAAACAAAACTCAAAATTGGTAATAGGAGAGAAATAATAAATATCAGAATAGAAATGAATAAAATAGAGACTAAAAAAGCACACACACAATCGAAAGGATAAATAAAATAACATCTGGTCCTTCAAAAGGATAAATAAAATTGACAAACTTCTAACCATACTCATCAAGAATAAAAGAGAAAACCTAATAAGTAAAATTAGAAATGAAAGAGGAGAAATTATAACTGATACCACAAAATACAAAAGATATTGAAGAATACTATGAAGAATTATATGCTAATAATTTGGACAATCTAGAAAAAAATGGAGAAATTTCTAGAAGCATATGACCATCTAAGAATTAAAAAACCAGGAAGAAACAAAAAGTCTGGACAGACCATTTACCAGCAATGAAATTGAAGCAGTAATAAAAATCTCTCAAAAAAACAAAGGCCTGGGATCAGATGGCTTCACATGTGAATTCCACCAAACATTTAAAGAAGAATTAACACCTACTCTTCCTAAACTATTCCAGAAAACTGAAGAGGAAGGAACACTTCCAAACTCATTCTACAAGACCAGCATTACCATATTATCAAAACCAAACAAAAACACAACAAAAAATAGGTTTATAGGCCAATATCTCTGATGAACATACATGCAAAATTCCTCAAAATACTACCAAACAAAATTCAAAGATATATTTAAAAAATTTGACACTGTGATCAAGTGAAATTTATACTGGCAATGCCAGGGCAGTTCAACATCTGCAAAACACTGACACATCACATCAACAAAACCAAGAATAAAAATTATATACTCAGCTTAATAAATGTTAAGACAAAATTCAATATCTATTTATGATAAAAATTCTCAACAAAGTGAGTATAGAAGGAACTTATCTCAAAATGATAAAGTCTATAGATGACAAACCCACTACTAACATACTCATTGGTAAAAGCTAAAAGCTTTTCCTCTAAGATTAGAAACATAACAAGATGTCACTTTTACCACTATTACTCAATATAATATTGGAAGTCTTAGCCACAGCAATCAGATAAGAAAAAGAAAAAAAAGGCATCCAAATAGGGGAAAAAAGTAAAATTGTCATTATTTGCATGTGACATGATACTCTATAGATAGAAAACACTAAAGAATTCAATTAAAAAATTAATAGAATTAATAAATAAATTCATTAATGTAGCAGGATTCAAAATTAACATACAGAAATCCATTGTGTTTCCATATACTAATAATGAGCATCGGAAAAAAAGTTTTTTTTAAATCTTATTCACAATTTCATCAAAAAGAAAAAACCATGTAGGAATAAATTTAACCAGGTGATGAAAGACCTGTGCTCTGAAAACTATAAGACATTGGAGAAAGAAGTTAAGATACAAATAAATAGAATATACCATGCTCATGGATTAGAAGAATTAATATTATTAAAATGGCCATATCACCCAAAGCAATCTACAGATTCAATTCAATCCCTTTCACAAAATTAGAACAAATAATCCTAAAACGTTTATGGAACCACACACACAAAAAACATAAATAGCCAAAGCAATTTTGAGAAAGAACAAAGTTGGAAGTATCACATTCTCTGATTTTAAACTATACTACAAAGTTCTAATAATCGAAACAGTATAGTATTGGCACAAAAACAGACACATAGATTAATGGAACAAAATAAGGAGACCAGAAATTAACCCTTGTTTATACGGTCATTTAACCAATGACAAAGGAGACATGAATATACAATGGAGAAATGATATTCTCTTCAACAAATGGTGTTGGGAAAACTGTTCAGATAAATGTGAAAATAAATAAAACTGAACCACTCTTTTACACCATATATGAAAATAAGCTCAAAATGTATAAAAGACAAATGTCAGACCTGAAACCATAAAACTCCAAGAAACAAAACATAGGTAATAAACTATTTGACATCAGTCTTAAAAATTTCTTTTTGGATATGTTCTCTGGAGCAAGGGAAACAAAAGCAAACATAAACAAGTGGAATTTCTTCAAAATAAAAAGCTTCTGCACAGTGAAGGAAATTATCAACAGAATGAAAGGACAACGTACTGAATGAAAGAATATATTTGTAAATAATATATTGGATAAGGGGTTGATATCCAAAATATAGGAGGAACTCATATATCTCAATAATAACAACAACAAAAAAAGCCAAACAATTGAATTTAAAAATGAGCAGATGACATGAAGAGACATTTCTCCAAAGAAAACATACAGATAGCCAATAGATATATGACAATATGCTTGACATTGGTAAACATCAGGAAAAAGAAAATCAAAACCACATGGTGACAGATGGTTACTAGACTCACTGTGGTGAACACATTTTAAGATATATAAATGTTGAATCACTGTGTTGTACACATAAAACTAATAGAATAAAAATAAAACAGGTTATTATTGATCTTGATTTTTAGGAACACTACATGAGGTTCTTTTTAAATATAGTCCTTTGCCTGAGATATAAGCTTTAAATATTTCCCACAGTTTCACATTTTTTACTAAAATATTTTGTGTTTCTCAAGTCTTCTCAATCTTTTTATGTTGTCCCACCAACTGTTTTACTGTTTTCTGAGTTCAAATCAATGAATATTGTCTTTTATGGTTTCTGAAATTTCAGTCTTTTTAGAAAGACCTTCTTCACTCCAGGGTGTGTATTCAATCTGCACCTTCTCTCTCTGGCTGCAGGGACCGCTTAAATGAGTATTGCTTCCTTTGGCTTTCAGGCTCAGGTTTGGTTGCTGGGAGACCTTAATGGTGGAAGTTACACAGGTTCTGATCAATAAAGTTGTCTCTCAATTGTGTGCTCTCAGCCTCCTGAGGCTCTCAGAGGATGTTTGTCAACTTGCCAGAAAGATTCTGCACTCCAACTCCTCTTTCTTTTGGTGCTTTAAAAGTCATATAGATTTAACACTCTCATACATTAGAGTATTAAACACCAGCTCTTTCTGGAACTTCTTGGAATCATGACCTCACTCATGGGCTCCTTGCTGCATCTCTCAGCAGAGCTTGAGGCATCATCCACAGTCAGCCTGATAGTATCAGTAGCTACCAGCATGAGAGGCTAATGGTTTAAAGCTGGGAGTGGAAGAAACAGGAATCAGATTCCATGCTAAATTCATAATTAATTAGGAAGAATAACAGCTTTTTGAGCTGAGTCTTTCCAAGAATATAATCTTCATTTTTTGTCTCTATTTTTATCTCTTGGGCATATTTAAAATTTTCTTCCTATAGATCTTGCATACCTTTTGTTTATCCTTAAGTATTTTATTTACCTCTAAGTTTATTCCAAAGTATTTTATTACCTTTGTAGATATTATCAAGTATTCACTTCTAATATATTATATAATTGTTATTTTATTATTATTTGCAAGAGTTTTTCAGTTGCTTTTTGGGGGGATTTTAAGATACATTATTAATTTATTTGCAAATAATATGAAAGATTAAATAATAGTGAATGATAGAAGATACACATATCTTGATTTTGACTTTAATGAGATTGCTTCTAATGAATCCTCATTATGTACAATGCTTAATAGATATCTAGGTTTAAAAAGCTCCCAAATGTTTATATATTATTAAAGACTCTTAATTAAAATAGTTATTAAATTTAAAATGTTTTCAACTTGAAATTTCACATATATTTTCTGTTGATTTAGTAATATAGTGAATATTATTAATCAATATTTGAAATGAAAATATCTTGATATCCTGAAATAAAGCCTATTTATTCTTGGTATATTATTTCTTAAATTGGTTGTTGAGTTCTGTTTTTTATCAGTAATTTTTGTGTGTTTGTGTGTGTATTCTCATTAAATTTTTAGCTCATTCTTATCCTTATGTCATGAAGGATTTAGAAAGTATACATTTTATTTTCTGAAACTGCTCTGAAACTTTTTAAATGGCATTAGAACCATCAGTTTTACTCTGAAGCTGTAGCTATTAAGATTTAGTGATGATATTTAGATATGTGTGTGTGAGTGTGTGTGTGTGGTGCAAGGATGTTGGTTAGATTTATGATAACCATCTCTATGTTTTACAAGTATTTAATACATGTAATTTATATTTTCCCATTTTTTATTTAATTTACTTTTTTGTACTATACAGAGTTGTTTTGTATTGCTAAATAATTTTTTCTATTATTCATTTTATGAGCTTCAAATATATCTTTTGCACTTCCATTATAAAAAATAATAAAATTAGCATACTTATATCACCTCCTACATTTCCTTCCTCTATGTCTTCAAAATATTGATTTGTGACATTTTTATGAAATTCTCTAATCCCCATGTTTGTTTTAGTCTAGTGTATACAATTAATTAGATTCAGGGCTCACTGCCAGCCCCAGTGTAATTTTTCCATTCATAATGGGATGAAGTTTATTCATTCATTGTTTTTTAAGATGGAGTATGAGAACAATAGCCTTTCTTTTTTAATATTATCAAATGGTTTATATCTTGCTTTCACACTTGAATGACAGTTTCGATGGGTATAAAATTTGGAAAGTCTTAGTCTTTCCTCAAATGCTTTGTTCATCTCTCTTTTAATAATCTAATGAATGGGGGTTGGAGAATATATTTCCATTTTGAGCATCTTAATGTTTTTGCCTGGTTGCCAAATATCTCTTTCTTTATTTTTAATGTCCTGAAACTATATATGTCTTATCGTAGAACACATGGTATGATTGTTTTCTGGAAGAGTATTTTCTTTAAATCTGTTGATTCATGTCTTTATTTCTTGAATGTTTTATTGAATTATATATTTAAATAATTTTATGTTCAATTATTTTTATTTATTTTGGGGGCAGGTGGATTCAATTATGTATATTTTAAGTCTCCTTTGCTTCTTCTGTTCAGTATTATTTTCTCTCTAACTACTTAGTTTTATATTTCTATTCCAGGTTGCTCACTCTAATCATCTTCATAGTCTTTGCTCCCTGTGGTGTTTATGCTCTGTTGTTCTTAGCTTTCAATTTTGTCTTCATGATCATTTTTGGGTTCCAATTTTTTCCTGAGCTCTGCCAGCTCTCATTTTGTTTTCTTTTGTGATTTTGCCATTTTTCTCTGACTTTTTGCACCTTGTCACTTTGATATTTTTTAAAGTTTTTTTCAGATTGTTGCTTCTTTTTATTTATTGTAAATTGATAGTCATATTATTATCTGCTCCAATGGCACTTTTTATATCTTAAGCATCATTGGAATATAAAATTAATTCTTTGGTAGTAAAGATTTTTTTTAAATATGTGTTAAAAATAAGGATAAGCTTCATTTCTATAAAGAAGAATATATAATTAATTCTCACAGTGAATAGATAATTAAAATGTTATTTTGATGCTAGCTCTTTTAGATTTTGTCATGCATCTCTCAACAAAAAAAAAAATACATTTCTAAGTAAATTTACTTTCCACAAAGACCTCATTAAGGGAACTGACTACTGGACTCAAAGATAAGCTTTATATATTTGCTGGTGATGTTCTGTACCTCGTCTACTGATATTAGCATTCTAAGAACACCAACAAATTTAATCTAAATTCCAAGGGATGTTGACAAGTCAATTTCCCATTATTATACCTATGAAAATAGCTCTTAGCTCCCAGGAAAAAAGAGGATGATTTTAAACTCTGAATTTTCTTATTGGTTTACCAAAACCTTATTGCTAAGAAAAAGTGAATTCAGGGACTCTAAATAAAATTACATATAAGGCTAATCTTTGTTTTGATGTATGAAGCGGGTAATGATAAGAAGGAAATAGATGTGGGATAAGGAGTTACACTGATTGTAAGAAGTATAAATTCTCCACCACAATATAAATTATATTCTTGTTTTAGAGATAATAAAAAAGACTTACTACATTTTGCTCTAAAAGTTAAACATTTATTTAAAGTGATATGAAAATGATTCTTGGTTTTATTGGCATATGTTATTTATATAGCAAAAGGAACTTCACAGGTATTATTAAGGACTTTGAGATAGAGACATTTTTCTAGATTATGCATACAAGCCCAGTATGACCATAGGAGTTCTTATAAGAAAAAAAGAGAAGTAAGAAGGATAGAGTAATAGAAGGAGATGACAGAATCAGATTCAGAGAAAGGAGAGATTGGAAGATGCTTTGCTGCTGACTTTGAAAATGGAAGAAGGGACCATGAGCTAAGGAATGCAGGTGACCTCTAGAAACTGAAAAAGGTAAAAACAAACAAACAAAAATGAAACAAGATTCTCCTCTAGAGCCTTCATGTATAGAATGTATAGAAAACATACATTAAAAGCTAAAGATATTTAGCTTTTAAATAAACATGTCTTGGCATTAATTCCTTGATAGCTCTTCTATTTCAGGAATTTCTTACCTTATCTTGCATTTTTATTTTTCCAAATGAACTTTAAAAATACTTTGTTGCATTCCATTTTTATTGCTATCACATTAAATTTGTTTACTGGCTTTAAAAATTGACTTAAAAAAAACTATCAAATATCAAAGTCCCAACCAACTTTTGGATGAATTTGTCAGTGAGGGACAGATCAGTTAGTAGCTAGAAGTTATGAGGGCAACATTTGGTTATCAACGTAGTCATACAATGAAAGTTAATCCTTCAACAAGGTATAAGCAAGGTTTCTAAAATAGAAAAGAAAAAAGTTTCTGGAAGAGATAAACAAAAGTTTCTGGATTCATAAACAAGGTTTTTGAAAGAAGGAATCCTGCTTCAAGACTGTCAGAAAAATTCTGCCTGAGTTCTGAGGTTACTGACCTGCCCTATCAATTTTATGCTTCCACAATTGCATGAGCTGATTCCTTAAAATCGCTCTCTCTCTCTCTCTCTCTCTCTCTCTCTCTCTCTCTCTCTCTCTCTCGTATATGAAATATAAAAAGTATATATTTCTCCATATAAAAGAGCCAATAGGATTGACCTATCTTTTGATTGGTTCTATTTCACTGGAGAATGCTGATTGACACAACAGTATTAACACAAACTCAAAGAAAATCAAATTTATGCATTCAGTAAATTAGAACTGTATATACACATTGATATGCCTGTGAAAAAATCAAGACATTTTAAGAGAGTTCAAGTGTTTGATTTTTCAGATAATTTTTTAATGTAATCTTTAGGAATTTTTCTCATCAAATTGCATACTACATGGTGACAGAGTTGCATAATCATTTCTGGTTTTTTAAGGTAGTTTTCAGTTTCTTAGGTAATATTTTGTTAGAAATTGGAGAACTTGCAATTTTATTATACTTTTCTTTCTAAATTCTGATAATAAAATATAAATAATACATATAATTCTGATTTAATACACTGTAAATGGTAAGTTTAGTTTTGAGAGCTGAGGTCCTAAATCTTCCTGGCATTTCACCTGTAATAACTAAGACTTGTGGAGATATTTTGGACTAGAGTTTAGTGGTTCCATCCATTTGCATATTCACAAATTAACAGGGAAATGGATAGATACAGTGGTTGCTATTACCCTGAGGCAGGCCTTTGAAAAACTACATGAAGTTCTATTCAGAAAAGTAAATGTTACTACTATCAACAGATTATAATGAGCTATATGACCCACTTTTTATTTGGAATAAATAAAAGAACAATTTTTCATATACACAAAGAGATCTGGCTATATTTAAATGATCTGTATAGGTTGGGAAAATTAAGATTATTCTATGGAGCAAATACTTTATTTGGCAGCAACTATGTTTTATATGCTATTTAGATATTCTGTTGGTGCTATTTCTCTGGATATATATATATATATATATATATATATATATATATATATATAATTTCTTAAAATAAATCTTTCATATATATGAAAGATTTATTTTAAGAAATTATCTCATACAATTTGAGGGCTGGCCAAGTGTAAAATAGACAAGGCTGGAAACTCAGGTAGAATGTTTCTATTTGATAGTCTTGAAGCAGAATTCCTTCTTCTAGAAATCTCTGCTTTCACTCTTAAAGCCTTCAACTAATAGGATGGAGCCCACCTATATCACAGAGGACAATCTCCCTTTTCTCAAAAAGTCAACTGATTATACATGTTAATCACATATATATACAAAGTATCCTCACAGCAACTTTTAGACTATTGTTTTACAGAATAATTGGTCTTTATAGCCAAAGTAAGTTGACACACAAACCATCACAATACAGTTATACAAATTAAATTATCTTAATAACCCGTTGTTTTAGCAGAATATAGTTGAAGGAGTTACAGTTTTAAAAGTAGCTGAAAATTCAATCAAAACAAAATTAACTTTTGATTCTGATTCTCTCTGAAAATTATTTATATGAATAAAACATACTGAATGATTTAATTATGTTTTTGATTTGTAATATGATCAGTTTTATGGAAATCAGTCAACATGTTATTAATATTATCTAATCACAAAATGAAGTTGAGTATAATGCACAGCCCTGAGCCAAATGGAGATCTCTCAATACCTAGGTAATTTAACGAAAGATAGAAACACCTTATAGTTTACTCACCTGTGAGTAAAATTATATAAATGTGTGTAGTTTAACATCAGTCAATTAGCAAATGTCAGTCAATACCAACTAACTAGTGCATTATAGATAAATTTGATGGAAAAATTTGTGAGCTATGAAAGCTGGAGGAATAACATGCTTCTGATTACTGCAAGAACAACAATGTAGTCAAAATTCTGTAGTTAGGAAGGATAGCAGATAACCTTATTAAGTTTTCACATTTTATAGTCAAGGAAATGGAGGCTCCTCAAGTCATACCCAAGTCTTCTGACTGAAAGTCCAATGCTTTTTCTGTTGTACCTTAATGCCCTTTACTAATTGTTGGTAATCTGATCCAAAACATTTTCTCAATCAAGAAAGATTTCTCAATCAAGAAAGTGGAATTAATAACTTCATAAGACAGGTCAGATCTTCCATTATACATCTGAAATTAATAATAAGATGGGCACAAGCTCTCTCCATTTTCTCCATTGAGGTTATCTATTATCTAATACACATAAGACTCAAACTTCTTGGCTTACACTGTTAACACCATTGATACAGACTTACATTAATGATAAATGAGAGTATTTAACTTATTACAAAAGTCTTTAAGAGATTGGAACATTTCCCCTCACTCTCTTCTCATTACCATATTTCCTGGCTTATGAAAATTAGTACCTTATTTTATGTCATTCTTCATGCAAATATTTTTTTCTTAGGCTCTCTTTCAGCTCATAATATCAAATAAATAAAAACTAAGATTTATTCAGTATCCAAAGGGGAAAAAAGACTAGTTAAATGACTAGTTAAAAAGACCAGTTAAACATATTTGCAAATTTCAAACATGTTTAGAGATGAATATTTTTACAAAATATATATTTGTTATTTTTGTACACTTAAGTTTATAGTTACCACATTGGGAGCAACTGTTCATATTGACACTTCCGAGACATTTTCACTCCTGTCTTAGTATAGGCATTTTTTTTGTCTCTATCCAAAGAAAATTTAGATAATCCTAAAAAGTAGAAAAAAATACATTGTCCTACTCCTGAAAGTGAAATACTAACAATGATCACTTAGTGTTGAACTATAAAAAAACCTAGGTTCTCAGGGCTGGAATAATGTTCACCATGACATGTGCATGGAGAGCAGGGAGACAGACTGCCACCCAGTGACAGAGAGCAGTGTAGCTCGGTGGTTTGTGAAGGGCCTTTGTACCACACAAAGAGCTTGTGGGGTATCATGTTCTGAACAATGTGGAACTCTCAGAGTGTTCTCGATATTCTAAAATGTAAAATTTTCCTCACGCAGAGTTTCTTTCTGAAAGTATAAAACTTTTTGCTTGCTCACATTAAAAATTATTAGTGTAAAAAGAAAAAAATCACTTTCAAACAAAGAGCACAAAGAAATGGTTAGGAAGAAACACATTTTCTAGCTTCAGAGATAAATACAAGTACGAACTCTTAAAATCTGCTGTCTGTAAATGGAGCTACATACATAAATTGGGAAATGATTATTCTCTCTTAACAGAAAATCATTCTTTTTTGTCATTCAATAACATAGTAGTAAAGAGAGCACATTCTGGAGTCTAATCTACCTTTGATAATTTAATTTATCTGACCAACACCACCATTAGACTTAAGCAAGGAAGGCTCTGATCCAGGCCCTGCTTCCATGCAGGCTCCTCTCCCACTTCGGAGTGTTTTCATTTAAGTGCTCTAAACTGTCTTCTGATATTTGGGATTAGTCTATTTTAATAGTACAATCTGGGCGAGGCTCGACAAGTTGAGGCTAAAACCAGTGTAGGCCCAGAATTTATTTATTTATTTTTAACAGGCTTTCCAATTTACTGTTTGGGGGTTGACAGATGCTCAAGAAGCTTCAGGATACATACCTATGAGAATATCTAGAGTCTTGGTATTAAGCCCTAATTTCTGTATGGTAACCTGGCTAGTGTGTTTTCTGTTGCTGTTATTTGTTTTATTTTTATTATTTTTACACAGTCATTCAAGATTGGGCTACCAAAATAGTATTAATATGCTGATTTTAGGTGACCCTCATATCTGACAAAGGATTTCTAGAACTCTGGACTACTTATTAATAATGGTCCAACTTCTACCCTGGGTTGAGCCATGTGTGTGGGCCATGCATTATTTGGTCCATTTGTGTTTCCACCATAGGGCCACCTCTGTTTGACAATACCTGGAAGAAGCAGGTATTCTGACACACTGTGCCTTCTCTCCCGGGTATCCAAGGTAGCCACTTCACCCTCTTAAAAGGCCCCATGCCATGTGTGTCAAGCTGTCTTCTGGTGGTATAGTCAAGTCTATCTCCTTGGATGACTTTCAGCAATGCTGATGGGCCCTTTCTTGTCTCCAACTGATGTGATCACATCATGTATTCAAGATCACATTCTATAAATGTGGTAATTTTGTCCTAAAAAGTTCAAGAGAAGACATGGTTGGAAGCTGTGTTGTTCTAAAGTTATGCTGTAAAATTCCAAATGGTAAATTTAACATGAGTATCAATTAGGATTAATGTTTTGGGTCCAAGTTGACTGAGCTAAGGGATACCAACTAGCTGGTAAAACATTTCTGGGTCTGTCTGTGAGAGTGTCTCCCAAAGAGATTACCATTTAAATAGAAGACCTAGTAAAGAAAAGCACCTTCACCTATGCGGGTGGCCACCATTCAATCAGCTGAGGGCTTGAGTAGAACAAAAAGACAGAGAAAATGTAAATTTGCTCCCTTTGCTTGAGCTGAGATGTCTATCTCCTCCTGTCCTCAGACACTGCTTGTTTACAGGCCTTCAGACTTAGACTTGGACTTATGCTATTACCCTCATCCTCATCCCCCACTTCCTGATTCTTGCACCTTTGGATATGGACTTACACCATCGGCTTTTCTGGTTCTACAGTTTGCAGATAGCAGACTAAGGGACTTGTCATCTTCCATAGCTGTATGAGCACATTCCCATAATAAATCTCCCCTCTTCTCTTTTCTTTGTCTCTGTCTCTGTCTCTCTTTGTCTCCATCTCCTCCTTTTTCTTCTCTTTCTGCTTCTCCTGTTCCTCTTCCTCCTCTCCTCCTTCTCCTTGTCCTCCTCCTCCTCCTCCTCCTCCTCCTCCT